>CM053038.1:4579904-4600419 GCA_028564925.1 Lithobates sylvaticus
CCCTGATCCTGAAATTCTCAACTTTAGGGACAGAGATGAGGTGCTCAGAGCTGCCAGGGTACAGAAGGACCTCAATTACCAGAACACTAAACTTCTAATTTTCCTGGATTATTTGGTGGAGACTCAGAAGCTGAGACTATCCTTTGACCAGGTTAAAGCTGCCATGCGTACTCGGGGAATTCGCTACAGTGTCCTCTTTCCGGACTGGCTGCGGGTCCAAGATGGCAAAACTACCAAATTCTTTACATCACCCAGAGATGCATCCTCCTGGCTGGAATTGCTACCACCGCTGAGAAGTGAGCTTTTCTTCCCTTTTTACCCAAAGCCCTACTGGTGTCTGCAGGCTTTGAGTCCCCTTTTGGTTGGCTGATGGCCCCTGGTCTGCTGACTCCCATCTGGGATTGCTACAGGCTGAGAATTTTGCATATGTGCACCGCTAAGTTGTTATGTTGCACCTGTTGTGCCTACAATTTTTTTCTTGTGTAACACACTGGAGAACTGTGCCCCTGGTAAACCCAGGTGTTTTTCTAGTTAACGTTTTGTCTATCCCAGAGCTGTGGGAGGTAATGCTGTGTTCCATATGATGTGTTGCCATCTGTTACCATTGGCAACCTCCTACATGGGAAAATGTTGTGCTATATCTTTTTACAATGGAACAAGTGATGGGGATTCCTCACTACAATCAAATCCTATGATTTCAGCTTGATAAGCTCTGCTGCATCTTTTACTGTGGCTGCTGGTGGACTCTAGTGGCCTTTTAGAGGAACTGCAGGGTTCCTTTGTATCAGGGCTGGGCTCAGCCCTTCTTTCTCTGAGCTGGCCGCTCAGCTGTCAGTTAATTGCCAGTTCCTCTCTCTCCACAGGGACTCACCTGTTGATGATATCCTGCTCGTCAGTCCTGCTTACTTAAGCCATCCAGCCCAGAGCTTCTCTGCCTTCGCCTGGTCAACATCACAGAGACTCTCTCCTTCGTGTCTGTTAAAGACTTGCTTGGCTGACGTCTCTTTGTCAGAAACCATGAAATCAGGCTGAGTACAGTTAAATCACACTTGTTTAATAATAAAAGAAAAAAGAACAAACATAGCCAAAGTTCAGTAACAGGAACGGATAGTCAGCCAAGCCAGAAGTCAGGGATCAATGTAGTGGAACAGCAAGCAGTATCTGGAGCCGGAAGGGATGTCAGGAAAGCAAGTCTTGAACAGGATCACAGGAGACAGTTTCTGTGATTTTGACAAAGGCGAAGGCAGAGATCCTCTAGACTGAACAGTTTAAGTAGGCAGTGCTGATGAGCAGGATATCATCAACAGCTGAGTAACTGTGGAGAGATAGAAGCTGGCAATTAGCTGACAGCTGAGCCGCCAGCTCAGAGAAGGAAGGGCTGAGCCCAGCCCTGACAGTATTCCCTCCTCAATGACCCCTTCCCCTCAGGGGAGCACCAGGCTTGAGAGGAAAACATCTATGGAAATCACGGAGGAGGACAGGGGCATGTACATCCGAGGATGAGACCCAAGTGTGTTCCTCCGGACCGTACTCTAATGAACCAGGTACTGTATACGCCCACGGAACCTACGGGAGTCAACAATGGACAGTACTTCCTCAAGGTTCTCAACCTGTACAGGGTGAGGACATGGCACCGAGGTGGTAAAGCAGTTGCGCAAGGTCCAAAATCCAAAGGTTTTAATAAGGAGACATAAAATACATTTGAAATATGCATATTAAAAGGAAGGTATAATGCGTAAGCCACTGGGTTAATCCTGCAAAGAATACAGAAAGGTCCAATAAACAGAGGTGCAAACTTCAGTGAGGGAACACAAAGTCGGAGGTTGTGAGATGACAGCCAGACCCTGTCCCCAACCTGGTAGGAAGGCACAGGCAGGCGTCTGCGGTCAGCATGGAGTCTGCACCTATCAATAGCATGTTACAAAGCCTCCTGGACTTGTGCCCAAGTGAAACAAAGACCACAGAGATGCTCCTCTAATGCAGGAATACTCTGCGGAACAAACGAGTCAGGCAACATGGAAGGTTGGAAACCATAATTTGCCATAAACTGGGACAATCGGGAAGCAGAATTCGAGGCACTGTTGTGAGCAAACTCTGCCCATAGTAATAGGTCTGACCAGTTGTTATGATGGTCAGAAATATAGCACTGTAGGAATTGCTCTAAGGACTGATTGGCTCGTTCTGCAGCCCGATTAGACTGCAGGTGATACGCAGAGGAAAAAGCAAGTGGAATTCCCAACTGTGCACAAAAGGCTCACCAGAACCAGGACACAAACTGACTACCCCTGTCCGAGACACTTACCCTGGAAAGCCCATGTAAGCAAAAGATCTCCCAAGCAAAAATGAAGGCCAGTTCCTTAGACGTGGGCAACTTCTTAAGTGGAATAAAATTACACTTTTTTGAGAACCGGTCAACCACCATAAGGATAACTGTGTTGCCCTGGGAGTTGGGTAATTTCACAATGAAATCCATAGACAGGCGGGTCCAGGGCCTATCTCCATTGGGTATGGGTTGTAGGAGGCCCACTGGAAGGTGTCGTTGAGTCTTACTCTGAGCACACACGAAACAGGCAGCTATGAAGGCCATTACTTCAGCACGTAGAATTGGCCACCAGAATTGTTGGGAAATGGCCCAAAAGAGTTCATTCTTCCCAGGATGGCCAGCAGCCTTGGGAGAATGGTAAGTCTGGAGCACGGCAGTACGGAGACTCTCTGGGACAAAGCAGCAGTCACAAGGTTTCTCAGGAGAAACATGGACCTGTGCAGCAAGAATTTTGTCCCTCAAAGGTGAAGTGAGAATACAAATACGATCAGGAGGAATCAAAGGAACCGGAACCGACTCCAACTTTTAAGTGGAGGAAAATTGTTGTGACAAGGTATCAGCCCTTACATACTCTTAGTATCGGGTAAGAATGAGACAATTTAATTGAAACTTGACAAGAAAAGAGCCCATCGCGCCCTTCTGGGTGAGTGGCGTTTAGCCTCAGACAAGAATTTGAGATTCTTATGGTCAGTAAGAATGAGAAGCGGCACAGTGGTACCTTTAAGGAGATGTCTCCATTCTTTCAGGGTTAAAATGATCGCCAACAGCTCTCTGTCACCAATCTCATAATTGCACTCCACAGGTGACAATTTCTTGGAAAAGTAGCCACAAGGATGCATAGCACTCTCAGAGGTAAGACATTGAGACAGAAGGGCGCCAACACCAGTCTCAGAAGCATCAAGCTCAAGGATAAAAGGTAACGTAGGATCAGGATGTGCCAACACAGGACCAGAAACAAAGGCAGCCTTGAGACTCTCAAAGGCCTTAATGGACTCCGGAGACCAACTCTGTGGGTTACCATCCTTTCTGGTCATATCAGTCAGGGACTTGACCAGAGATGAGAAGTTACGAATAAACTTACAATAATAGTTGGCAAAGCCCAGGAAATGCTGCAGAGGATGTAAACCCACGGGTTGGGCCCCTGTAGAACTGCCGAAAGTTTCTCTGGGTCCATCGAAAAACCAACAGTGGAAATGACATAGCCCAGGAATTTAACCAGTTCACAATGGAACTCACACTTCTCCAGTTTACAATAGAGATTGTTCACTCTTAGTTTCTGAAGCACATGACAGACATCTATGTGGTGGCTCTCCAGGGACTTGGAAAATATGAGGATATCATTGAGATAAACCACCACACATAACTGCAACAAATCTCGGAAGACATCATTAATAAATTCCTGGAAAACTGCCGGGGAGTTACAAAGGCCAAAAGGCATTATAGCCCGTTCTGGTATTAAAGGCAGTTTTCCACTCGTCGCCCTGCTTAATCCTCACAAGATTATATGCCCCTCTCAAATCAAGCTTCGTGAAAATCGTTGCTGCCCTGCGGCGGTCAAATAATTCTGTAATCAACGGAATCGGATAGGAATTCTTAATCGCGAAATGATTGAGACCCCCTATAATCAATACAAGGTCTCAGTTCACCACTCTTCCTCTTCACAAAGAAGAAACCAGCACCAGTAGGAGATGAGGATTTGCGAATGAAACCTTGAGAAAGTGCGTCTGCAACCAACTCTTCCATGGCCTTATCCTCCAAGACCGACAAAGGGTAAACCCTGCCACGAGGGGGTATGGCACCAGGTTGAGGGTCAATTGCTTAATCATATGGCCGGTGTGGAGGCAATCTACCGGCTTGACCTTTGTCAAAGACATTGCTAAAATTCCGGTACTCCGGCAGGGAGGAGTAAAGAGGTGCACAGGACCTTAGCCACCTTCTCACAGCATTGTGGTGACCAGGAGAGAACCTCAGCACAAAGCCAATCGAAAGAGGGGTTGTGCCTCTGTAACCAAGGATAACCAATAACCAGCGGAAATAACTTGGAATTTGATTATCTCATGTTGAAGAGCCCTTACGGCCATGGACAAAGGAGCAGTCTCATGAGTCACATGGGCAGGCTGTAGAGCTCTCCCATCAAGAGCCTCAATGGCAAGTAAAGTGGCACGCAGCTGCAGCAGAATCGAGTGCGTCAATACAAAGGCAGCATCAATGAACAGGCCTGCAGCCCCAGAATCGATTAGAGCCTGTATCTCGATGGACGACTCAGCCTAAGAAAGGGTAACCAGAACCAGGGGCTTATCCTTCTGGATAGAAAGAAAAAAAAGGGCACACCAGCCTTGTGCATTATCCTTAGATATATTTTATTAAAAGTTGCTAGGATACCCCTAATCCCTGAGGGCAGCAAGGCCTGAGGCATTATCTACCATGAAATTTAGTCCACCCTTTGCGAGTCTCAAGGCTGCCTTTGTTTCTGCTCCTGTGTTGGCGCATCCTGATCCTATGTTACCCTTTTATCCTAGAGGTTGATGCTTCTGAGACTGGAGTTGGTACCCTTCTGTCTCAACGTCCTACTTCTGAGAGCACTATGCATCCTTGTGGCTACTTTTCCAAGAAATTGTCAACTGCGGAATGCAATTACGAGTTTAGGGACAGAGCGCTGTTAGTGATCATTTTAGCCCTGAAAGAATGGAGACATCTCCTCGAAGGTACCACTGTGCTGGTTCTCATTCTCACTGACCATAAGAGTCTCACATTCTTGTTACACGTCTTCAGGGGGGGTGCCCCCCTGAAGACGTGTCAACGAAACGTACGTCGGAGGCGTTACCTGGTCACGATCTGTAATCCAATCATCCCCAGTTTCCTGTTTGTCTGGTTGTCGGCGGCTTTAGCTGGAGCGCACGCTGGATGCACGCTGGAGGCACAGGGACGGTCTGAAGCAATCTCCATCCTATATATAATCTAAAGCGAGCAGCCCCAGTGCCGGGTTGGGCACTGAGAAATGTAAGTATGTTTTTTAACAATCTTTTATAAATAAAAAGCAATATTACGCTATGTAGCTGTTGTTTTTGCTCCTATTTATGTATCTGGCCTGAGCCTACTTGGGAGGAAGAGCACCGGGTATCATCTCCTGGTTAGGGATGGGCCCGGTGTTCGATTCAAACCCATGTTCGTATCGAACATTGGGCGTTCGCCCGTTCGGCGAGCTCAGAACATTCGTGTGATGCGAGCGGCCCGCAATGCCTTGCGCCATTTGCAGTGCAATGCTGGCTGATGATTGGCCAAGCTTGCACTGTGACCCCGCATGCTTGGCCAATCACAGCGCCGGCAGCGAGAAGAGCCATAATTGGCTACAGGCAGGATGCCTGTAGCCAATTATAGCTCAGGGGCTTTAGTACATGCCCCACGGTATAAAAGGGCCGCCGCCGCTGCGGCCTCGCATATTGTGTTTCAGTGTCAGCTTGTCAGTGTGCTGCTGACTGCTGACAAAATGTGCTGTATTTCTGGGGATTTGTGTGTGCGTGCTGTTAGTACAGCATTGCAGTATCACATCTGGGGGGTGTCTATAGGTTGCCTGTGAAGGGGGGCATGTTTCCTGTGCTTAGAACTGTCCCTGCAAAATGGGTCATTTTTGCAGGAAAAAAGCTATTTAAAATCACTCGCGGCTATTGAAGTGACGGCTCCCGTAACACCGAGAACTGTCATTCATTGATAACAAAAAAAAGCGTGGGGGTCCCCCCAAATTCAATAACCAGGCCCTTCAGGTCTGGGATGGATATTAAGGGGGACCCCAGCCAAGCGGATCGGAGGAAGAAGATGATGGAAGAAGAGGATGGAAGAAGATGCCGGAAGAAGAAGATGAAGAAACCAAAGGATGAAGAAAGGAAGACCAGAAGAAAGAAGATTTTAATAAAGGAATTGTCAAAGACCGTCTCCTGTCATTTTTACAATTTTTGACACTTTTTTGGTGAAATGGTAGGGGTACAAACCCTTACCATTTCAAACAGGGGGGGGGCGGGATCTGGGGGTCCCCTTGTTAAAGGGGGCTTCCAGATTTCGATAAGCCCCCCGCCCGCAGACCCCCCACAACCACCGGCCAGGGTTGTGGGGAAGAGGCCCTTGTCCTCATCAACATGGGACAAGGTGCTTTGGGGGTCCAAAGCATCCTCCAAATGTTGAGAGCATGTGGCCTGGTACGGTTCAGGCGGGAAAAAATGCGTGGGGTCCCCCTCAAAATCCATTCCAGACCCTTATCCGAGCACGCAACCTGGCAGGCCGCAGGAAAAGAGGGGGGGATGAGATCGCCCCCCCCCTCTTTTCCTGCGGCCTGCCAGGTTGCGTGCTCGGATAAGGGTCTGGTATGGATTTTGAGGGGGACCCCACGCCATTTTTTTGGGCTGGGGTTCCCCTTAAAATCCATCCCAGACCTCAAGGTCTGGTATGGATTTTGAGGGGGGACCCTACGCCATTTTTTTTTTTTGGGCTGGGGTCCCCCTTAATATCCATTCCAGACCTGAAGGGCCTGGTTATTGAATTTGGGGGGACCCCCACGCTTTTTTTTTAAATTTTTTTTTATTTTTTATGAATGACTTTTTTTTAATGAATGACTTTCAATGAATGGCTGTTCTCTGTGTTACGGGAAGCCGTCAATTCACATTAGCCACCCACAGCAAATGATTTTAAATAGCTTTTTTTTCTTTGCAAAAATGACACTTTTAACAGGACAGTTCTAAGCACTGGAAACATGAGGTTCCCCTTCACAGGCATACTATAGACCCCCCCCCCCTACCCCCAGGTACGAAATTTAAAGGAATATTACACTTTTATTGTTTCAATTTAAGCATTATTAAAATCACTGCTCCTGAAAAAAATGCCGTTTTTAAAAAAAATTGCATTGATACATGTCCCCTGGGGCAGGACCCAGGTCCCCAAACACTTTTTTATGACAATAACATGCATATTAGCCTTTAAAATGAGCACTTTTGATTTTGAACGTTCGCATCCATTATAACTAATAGGGTTCTAAAGCTCGCACGGACTTTAGGTCCGTTCGCGGGTTCTGCTGAGAGCCGAACGGGGGGGTGTTCGGCTCATCCCTACTCCTGGTATACCTATGTGAACAGGCACTACCTGTACAAGCGCAATTGATTACTTTAGCTAAAAAGTAATCAACTCAATCTGGTAAGCAGCCAGCTTATTACTCACTATTGGGTGACAGAGGATTTCATATGGTGAAGGGTCTTATGCCACTAACAAGAGGTCATTTGGAAAAAGTAAATACTACTTGTCACCAGAAGATTTTTGTCACAATTTCTTATTTGGAGGGGTTCACTTACCCCAATGGACTTTATATTATGTTACTAATTTGTTTTATTAGATGTGTCACTATTGAGTAATCTGTGTGTTCACATATTTAAACATATTGAGCGATTTATTTAAAGTCGCACTGCAGTGCAATTCTGATTTTCACTATATTAGAGTGCCACGGGTCATATGAGATATTGACACACGGAAATCATCACCAAGTACCCTGGCGTCAGAGTGCTCTATTTATTCCAAAGATATTGTATTATTTGTATAATTTATGCACATGATTGACACTTGCATGATTATATATTTAACTAAGATATAATTAGCACCCCTATTGCACCCACTTCTACCCAAGGTGATCGTCTCGGACAAGGGTAGTCAGTTTGTGTCCCAGTTATGGTGAGCCTTTTGTGCACAGTTTGGAATTCAGCTTTTTCCTCTGCGTATCACCCGCAGTCTAATGGGGCCGCAGAACGAGCCACCTAGTCCTTGGAGCAGTTCCTACATTGCTATATTTCTGACCATCATAACTGGTCAGACCTCTTACCTTGGGCGAAGTTTGCTCACAATAGTGCCTTGAACTCTGCTTCCCGATTGTCCCGTTTATGGCGAACTATGGTTTTTAACCTTCCATGTTGTTGTTGACTTATTTGTTCCGCAGAGCATTCCTGCGTTAGAGGAGCATCTCCGTGCTCTTTGTTCTACTTGGGCACAAGTCCAGAAGGCTTTGCGACATGCCAATGATAGGTACAGACTCCATGCTGACCGCAGGCGCCTGCCTGCACCTTCCTACCAGGTTGGGGACAAGGTCTGGCTGTCATCTTGCAACCTCAGACTTTGTGTTCTCTCTCTGAAGTTGGCACCTCGGTTTATTGGGCCTTTCCGTGTTCTCCACGGGATTAACCCAGTGGCTTATACTTTTAGACCTTCCTTCTAATATGCGTATCTCAAAAGTATTCCATGTCTCCTTATTAAAACCTTTGGTCCTGCAACCGCTTTACCACCTCGGTGCCACGTCCTCACCCCTGTACAGGATGAGAACTATGAGTAAAAGTAAAGTCCATTGTTGACTTCCGTAGGTTCAGTGGGCACATACAGTATCTGTGTCAGAGGCATAATCAATTCAGCAATATTTTCCGAACGGAATTTCGGCACGCGCGCATGCGCGTCGGAAACGACCTTTCGGCGCATTCGGCCCTGCGCGTTCGCATTAGTGCACGCCCAACATGACGCTTTGGCTGGCCTATTAAAGACACTCAGATCAGACAGGTTGCTGGTTTGTCTTCAGCTTCCATGTCTGAGTTACTTCCTGTTCCTGTATTCCTTGATCAACTGATTTGACCCGGATCGTCCCTGACTACGCTGATCTTCTCCTGAACCCAACCCTTGGCATTGTTTATCGGATTTCTGCTTAACCTCCAGTGTTTGACCCGCTTTGCCTGTGACCCGGACTTGTCTGCTGTCTCCTGTGTTTGACCCTCGGCCTGTGACTCGGATTTGCTTGCAATCTCTAGTGCCTGACCTTCTGCCTGTGTACCGGACTACTCTGCTTTCTTCAGTGTTTGACCCTCGGCCTGCTTGGACTTCTGTGATACCAGTTTCCGCACAGCTGCTCACCTCTCAAGGTATTTCAATGCAAATGTATTCTATCTGCTGGTGACCTGTGCCTCTTCGTGTCATCCATTCCCTGTATCACTTCCAGGGGGCAGAGTGCGCAAAGTCGCAAGAGTGAACCACTCTCGGCATTTTTCAGCCTCGGTAAGTACTTACCTGACAATCTGGTGCATTAGAAAGGGTACGGTCCGGAGGAATGCCCTTGGGTCTCATCCTCGGATGGATAAATGTTTTCCCCTCAACGCTGGTGGTCCTGCGAGGGGGAGGGGGGGTCACCGAGGAGGGGGTACTGTCAGGGCTGGGCTCAGCCCTTCCTTCTTTGAGCTGGCTGCTCAGATGTCGGTTAATTGCATTGTCCTATCTCTCCACAGTGACTCACCTGTTGATGATATCCTGTTCGTCAGTCCTGCTTACTTAAAAAAAAATATTAACAAATACTGCAGCTGCTGACTTTTAATATATGGACACTTACCTGTCCAGGGCGCCCGCAATTTTGGCAGCCGAAGCCGATCTGTCCGTTGGCTCTCGGCTGCTGCCGCCGTCATCCTTGGTAAGGAAACAGGAAGTGAAGCCTGCGGCTTCACTTCTGGTTCCCTACTGCACATGTTACGAGTCACGCTGCGTGTCCTCACTGGTCCCTGCTGTGTTCTGGGACCTGTGTTCCTCACAGAAGACAGAGGGGGAGGACAGAGTAGGCGCCGGAAGTGGTGAAGGTCACCAGAAGGTATTTTGTTCTCCTGGATGAAACTTTCCCATCAACGGTTAAATTTTTTCTATTTTGTTTTGCTCTTTTCTCTTTTCTTCCCTTATAATTTCAGGAGAAGCCCTTCTACGAACCTTCTACAGTGGAGTTACCATTTCCTCCGAGTTGACAGACTAACTCCACTGTGAGACTACACCCACTGGTCTACGCCTTCTATCATTGGGTGTAATATGTTTAAGGGTACAATTATTCCTTGGTTGGGGTGGGGGATGCAGGGAGGGGGAGGGTTGGGATGTTTTGTTCTTCGGGTTTTTTTGTTATCTGTTTTTAAAGGTGCTTTCATTCTGTTTTTATGTATGTGGAACTGACATTAGAATGCCCATTGGCTTTGGGTATGTAATGCTGTGTAATGTGTGCTATATATTTGTCTCTCATAATTCAGTGACTGGGCTGCTACCTTTTGTGAGCTGGTGTTTCACCCTGTTTTATCTTTCTACGCTTCCGATGTTTCAATTCACTGTGACTTCCTGGACTGTCTGGGGCCTGAACTCTGCTGTTAAACTGTCCCTGGTGTTCCAGATCCACCAGAAGCATAACCCACATATTTGTATCCTCCAGGAGACACATCTCCAGGGATCAAAAACTATCTGCTTTAAAAAATCATGGGTGGGCCTCCACTATCACGCCACATACTCCACCTATGCTCATGGGGTCAGCATCCTGGTTAGAAAAACGTTTCCGTTTAGACTTATTGAAGTCAACATGGACCCAGCTGGCAGATATGTGATTCTGTATGCCCATATATATATGACAAGACTGTGGTGCCGGTGGGGATCTATGTTCCACCTCCGGCCTCAGTTCAGGTTCTACAGCTTATCATGCAACTTGTGATACAGTTTGATACCAATGCGTTATATCTTTATGGGTAATTTCAATTTGATCCCTTACTTTGCTATGGATAGATTGCATACTTTGTGTCATGACTCTCCTGACTTTTGGCAGTGGATTGATACCTTTGCCCTCACGGATGTATGGAGACGTATGCACCCGAATTTGAGAGAATTCACTTGCCACTCTGCCACGTATAAGATCCTGTGTAGAATAGACCTGGTTTTTGCATCTAAAGCTGCCCTGCAGTATGTCCGGGGTATATCTGTACTTCCCAGGGGTATCTCTGATCATGCCCCCCTGTGTCTCTCTCTTGCCCTGAACACCCTCTTGAATCCCGACTTTGGAGACTATCCAGATTTTGGGTGAATGATGAACGCCTACATGAACCGCTAACTGCTTCTATTTGTAACTACTTGACAGATAACCAGGACGCTGCCTCTACACCTGTGCTGTGGGACTCCTTTAAATCTTGGGCTAGGGGGAATATATTTCTCCCTCCCCAGTTTGTTTGTTCTGGCTCTGGAATCCCTGGCCATTTTGATCAGGGAGGCTCTGGATATCCTGGGCCTTCGGCTGGGAAAGCTGGAAGAGAGGCTATCCCTGTATGCGGACGATGCATTGCTATATCTAAATGATGCTGGACCCTCACTGTTGGCTGCTTTACGGATTGTGATTAGTTTTGGAAACTTCTCAAGCAGAAAAATGAACTGGTCCAAATTGGTTCTGTTCCCCATTGATGATAATGCTGCCAAAACTGGCGCCCCCTCCCCTCTACTCTGGGTAGACAAATTCTGTTACCTTGGTGTTATAGTGACCAAAAATCCAACTAACTACCTGAAGGAGAACCTTCTCCCCTGATGGCCACCTTGAGGAAGAAATGTTCCTCCTGGACTAGCCTCCCCCTTAATCTGTTGGGGCGGATAAATCTACTTAAAATGGTGATGTTGCCTAAGTTCAATTACTTCTTCAGAAATTGTCCAACATTGGTCCTTGTTTCCTTATTTAAAGATTTAAAGATAATTAGAATTAGATAATAATAATTAGAAATGTGTGAGGTCCTTTCTGTGGAATGGATAACTCCTCGATTGGCACGTTCCACCCTGTGGCTTATGGCCCATCTTGGGGGCTAGCCTTGCCCAAATTTTCAGATCTACTACTGGGTTGCAATGCTGGTGACGGTCCATTGGTGGTTTAAGGGCTCCAAATCAAATGTTGCTACCTGCCTGGAAGCAAGATGGTTGGGGTCCTTGGCTGATCGATGTGACTTTATATACAGAGGCCCAAAGCCTTATCAATGGGTTCCAGGTCCAACGCAGGCTACGTGGGTGGTGGTTTATACGCCCTAACCAGTGCTCTTCAGCCCATCCCCTGTGGGGAAACCCAGTCTGCCACAGTTTCGCACCCTGCAAGACCCCCAAGTGTGGGCTAGATATGGCATCACCACTTTGGGTGATGTTATGCCTCAAGGTGCTTTACTTTTAATTTCTGACCTCTCTCAAATTTAAGTTACCCCAGTGGAAGCAGTTTAGATAGTTACAGTTGCGACATGCCGCTAGGGAACAATTTCCTCAGGTGCCTCTCCTCCAGACGGTTTCTATTGAAGAACTGCTATCTCCTGGTAAACTAGACAAGCCTCTCTTGACTTTAAACTCTGCACTCCTGGGCACTGACTCCCCTAAAATGGATGGGTTGTGGGGGGGGGGGGGGGTATTGCATGGGGACATACCATCCTTAGACAAGGAGGACTGGGAGTACTGTCTGGATCAGGGTCCTAGATTGGTCATCTCTTCTAGGGATAAGCTCATCCAGGTAAAATCCCTCCACAGGATCTATTACACACCTCAGAGATTGCACCACATTTTCCCAGACTGGGACCCCAACTGCCCTAAATGTAAAACATGGGTGGGGACTTTTCTCCATGTGTTCTGGGATTGCCCGGTTATATCATCTTATTGGTCAGCAGTGTTTGGTGAAATTAATCTTCGGTTACAGCTGTACCATCCGGTGGTTCCAGAATTAGCACTGCTGGGGGAGCACGATGACGCATAGCGGTCTCATCACCAAAAGCTACTTATCTCCTACCTCCTATTCTATGCCAAAACAAAGATTCTCCTAAAATGGATCTCACCAGCTCCCCCTAGGGAAGCACTGATTGACACTGCCTATGTACAGAATTACATATATAAATAGAGGGTGTTGGTGTAAATATGACAAGGTATGGGCCCATGGACCTCTACCTAAGCCGCATACAGCATGCATGCACTGTCCTTTTTGTCTTCAATTTTCCTTTACATGTCCAAGCCATATGTTCACTTTTTGTTACAGTGCATTCTGAATGTTATATATATATTTTACTGGAAATACCCTTTTTTTTTCTGCTTCTGTCTATGATCAACATCTGTTTTGTTTTATATCAATCAAATAATGTGTACGGTTTAGGAGATATTAACTTTACATGAAGCCGCTGACGGCAGGGGGGGGGGGGGCGCTGTGAAGGTCTGGCAGACATTGCCATATCTTGCCATATCTTGCCATAAAGAAGTCTCCCGTGCGCATATGCAGGAGTGACAACATTGCGGCTCTGGCCATTCATGGACAGGAGCTGCGAACCCAGAAGACATCCCGAGGGGGAAATGTCAGCTCCCTTGGCGGTGACCGGGATCATCTGCTGATGCCTCATTCTAAGGTAAGTATTTCATTATGCCTTTGCCTTATGTTTTTTTTTTTTTTTTTTGTGCTGGTATACAACCGCTTTAAAGTGGTTGTAAACCCTTACAGACCACTTTGACCTACAGGTATTAAGAAGATTAAGGCTTACCTTTAGGTCCAAGAAATATCTCCTTAACCTACACCAGGGGTGCCCAACCAGTGGCAACCAGTGGCCCGCGGAGCCTTCTGATGTGGCCCGCAACCTCCTGCTTTGGGATAGCAGGTTCTCAAGCCCAGATCATGGGGTTGCCGACCCGCCATCCCAGATCATCAGTGTTTTAAATGAAGCCAGCGGTAGAGGAAGCAAGCGGCTGCGGAGTGAGCAGAGCCGCATTTGCCGATGCTTCCTGTATAGCGCCGGCTCCTGTCCCAAGTGGAGTGGCACCAAATGCATTCTGCCTGGGACAGCAACAGCTGGCGATATCTGAATAGAATACTGTTATTAAAGGTAAGTTTATTACTAAAAGCAGTGTATATATGGGCATATCTGTTCTGCAGTGGTTACTGGGCTGCTTTCAAACTGATCCGCAGGTGCAGCGCATTGCACCTTCGGGTTACCTGCACTGAGTCATAGACTTCTGTTATCTGCAGGTTTGGTGCGCTTTCAGAAAGTGCACCACACCTGCAGGATATAATGGACATCGATGGCAAAGTGCAGCTAGCCTGCAGGAAAGTCACAGGTGCACTGTACTGCACCTGCAGTGCAGGTAAACTTCCGCACATCAGTGTGAAAGCAGCCTTAGGCCCCTTTCACATGATCGGTTCAACCCACACGGACCCTCTATTCACCTTTATGGAGCGGCAGATGTAAACAGACTTTTGTGTCTTTGCACACACCTACCTCCAATCCGATCCACAAAAAAAAAAAAAAAAAAACAAAGGGGATCTGTCCCCTTCCATCTGGTTGGATCGGATAGGGGGGCCCACCGAGTGGAGTGGGCTGTGTCCATGTCCACTCTGCATATACAGAGCGGACACGGATCTGTCTTCCGTCTGCTCCACTTATTGTGGCCCGTTACTGTGACAGACCTAGCCGGGATAGAGGCTGTTGGAGGGGACTGAATGCGAGCCTATTGCCTTGTGATTACGGGCCCTGGCATTTGGGGAAACGGTGTTGTTTATGAGCTGGTTTTACTTGGATATGTATATGCTGTATATATGTATATATAATGTGTGTTGTCCCATGCTGTTGGGACACACACTGTCAGATGCTAATGTCGTCAACTCCAGACAGCCTGTCTGTTGCCTTGTGTAATTCTAAAGAATATTTCACCTATTGTTGTATGTGCTAATTAACCCTGCAATTGAATGAAGGAGTCCAGTGTTGATTAAGGTAATTAGCTCATGCTAATTAAGTTAGGTCCTAGTCATCTGGCTCTATAAAATTGTGTGACATGTCAAATAAAGATCAGTCCATGTTGGCACCAAGCAAGTGTTGTCTCGTTTGGTGCTTGGGAGCGGTTGGAATATCTTATACCTATATCCAGACTGAGAGGAAGTGATATATGACGAACGCATTCAGGAGGAGTGTAGGGACGTTCCGTCACAGTTACCAAGTCGCTTAAGGGGCCCTCGCTCTTCAAAAGATTGGGCACCCCTGACCTACAGGGTTAAGGAGATATTTTACAAAGAAAGGGCACCGCTGCCTACGGCACATGCACGCTGTAGACAATGGCCCAGGCACACCGGGCACACCGCAAGTGAAGGCAAACATGCCGTCACTTACGGCTCCCGTGCGCATGCGCCGGTGTGACATCATCGATGCTCCGGCCACTCACAGCGCCGGAGCAGCAATACCTGGAAAGAAGATGGACGCTCCGTGGAAGAGGGGACAGCGGTGACATCGCTGGCTCCTGTGTCAGGTAAGTGACACATAATGGGCTACTATGCGATGCATAGTAGTCCATTATGCTTTACAATTGCAGGTAAACAAAGAGGAAGTAAACCCATCAGGGTTTACTTCCTCTTTAAGTGACTATTGGGAGGTGGACCATCCTATTAAATTCTGTAAGTATAAGTATGCACAGCCTTACTGTTCATATTTGTTTATACTGCAGATGTAGCCCCTCTACAACAACCATTCTTTGCAGACAAGTACCCCTGCAATCTGTGTGAAAGCAGTGGTATGTCCGCAGAGGTCAGGCATAGCCTATGCCAGTGATGGTGAACCTTTTTGAGCCCGAGTGCCCAAACTGCAAACGAAAACCAGTGGCGTACTAAGGGGGGTGCGGGCGGGGGCTGTCCGCACCGGGTGCCACACACTGGGGGGGTGCCAGGCCGGCGCCCCCCTCCGCGATGGAAGCGGTGACAGCGCGCCGCCGCCGAGCGCTGATATAACACATCAGCGGCGCAGCGGCGCGGTGAGTGACAGGCTGCGCAGGTGAGGTGAGAGGAGGGGGGAGGGTGTTCGGCGCGCTCCGCGGCTCTCCGTGGCTCTGATCTCAGCCGAGCAGAGTGATGCCGCCGGCTCCGCCTCCCCCCCTCCTCCTTGTAGTGCTGTGTGTCCCGCGCTGACACTCCTGACCTGAGGGAGGAGGTAGGCACATTATGGGTTGTAGGGGGGGGTCTGTACTAAAGGGGGGGGGGTTTGTACTGAGGGGGGGGGGTCATTCTGTACTGAAGGATGGGGTCACTCTGGACTGCACGGGGGTCTGCATTGTAGTAGGGGGGGGTCTGTACTGAAGGGGGGGTTTGTACTGAAGGGGGGGGGTCACTCTGTACTGAAGGGGGGTCTGAATTGTAGTAGGGGGGGGTCTGCATTGTAGGGGGGGGGTCTGTACTAAAGGGGGGGGCTCTGCATTGTAGGGGGCGTCTCCACTGTAGGGGGGTCTGTACTGAAGGGGGGTCTGCACTGTAGGGGGGTTGTGCAGGGGTGGGGGTCTGTATTGTAGGGGGGGTCTGTATTGTAGGCGGGTCTGTGTAACATGCAGGGGGTCCAGAGCTGCTAGGGGGGGGTGTCTGTGTAACATACAGGTTTCCAGAGATGCAGGGTGCTGTGTAATGTAAAGGGGTCTAGAGGTGCAGGGCGCTGTGTAATGTAAAGGGTCTAGAGATGCAGGGTGCTGTGTAATGTAAAGGGGTCTAGAGGTGCAGGGCGCTGTGTAATGTAAAGGGGTCTAGAGATGCAGGGTGCTGTGTAATGTAAAGGGGTCTAGAGGTGCATGGTGATGTGTAATGTAAAGGGGTCTAGAGGTGCAGGGTGCTGTGTAATGTAAAGGGGTCTAGAGGTGCAGGGTGCTTTGTAATGTAAAGGGGTCCAGAGGTGCTTTGTAATGTAAAGGGGTCCAGAGGTGCTTTGTAATGTAAAGGGGTCCAGGGGTGCAGGGTGCTGTGTAATGTAAAGGGGTCTAGAGGTGCAGGGTGCTGTGTAATGTAAAGGGGTCTAGAGGTGCATGGTGCTGTGTAATGTAAAGGGGTCTAGAGGTGCAGGGTGCTGTGTAATGTAAAGGGGTCCAGAGGTGCTTTGTAATGTAAAGGGGTCCAGAGGTGCTGTGTAATGTAAAGGGGTCTAGAGGTGCAGGGTGCTGTGTGATGTAAAGGGCTCCAGAGGTGCAGGGTGCTGTGTAATGTAAAGGGGTGCTGTGTAATGTAAAGGGGTCTAGAGGTGCAGGGTGCTGTGTAATGTAAAGGGGTCTAGAGGTGCAGGGTGCTGTGTAATGTAAAGGGGTCCAGAGGTGCAGGGGTGTGTGTAATGTACACAGTAGTGACAAAGAGATATTTAAGGATGCAGAGGTATGCAGGGAGCACAGTGGGGTGTTTTTACGTTTTAAGGTGGGGGGGGTGCCAGATATAGGATCCGCCCCGGGTGCCAAATGCACTAGGTACGCCCCTGACGAAAACGACTTATTTTTTTCAAAGTGCCAACACGGCAATTAAACCTGAATAACGCGGTTTTAGTTTAGAAAAAAATATTCGTACAGTTTTTCAAACTAATTAACAGCAGAGTATTGCACAGCATGGGCAGAGTATTGCACAGCATGGGCAGAGTATTGCACAGTATGGGCAGAGTATTGCACAGCATGGGCACAGCATGGGCAGAGTATTGCACAGCATGGGCAGAGTATTGCACAGCATGGGCAGAGTATTGCACAGCATGGGCAGAGTATTGCAGAGTATTGCACAGCATGGGCAGAGTATTGCACAGCATGGGCAGAGTATTGCACAGCATGGGCAGAGTAATGCACAGCATGGGCACAGCATGGGCAGAGTATTGCACAGCATGGGCAGAGTATTGCACAGCATTGCATCTCTCTCTCTTTTCCCCCTCTCCCCTCGCACTGTAGGGCGCGCGGGAGCAAGATTCTCTGGGAGTACGTCCATGGACGCCCTCCCAGAATAAGCCGACCATGCTGTAGCCATCTTTTGGCTATGGCCCGGTCGGCAATTGGTTATAAAACTTACTTTTTACTGGATTTGCTGGAATCGGTGTGGTCAGTCCCCAGTCGCTCCTGTCGCTCCGTTCACTCTGGTCGCTGTGGTGTCCGTGTGTCAGGTGATACACCACATGAGTCAGATGTTTGCGAGCAGGGGGTGTGGCTTCAGTGTTCTCTGGGGAGGGTTCTCCCTAGAGAATTGTGGGAGATGTAGTCCGCGGGAGCGGACGCCGTGACTACAGTGTATGACTGTAGTCACAGCGTGCCCATAGAAACGGCTCGGTGTGCCGGCAGCGGCACGCGTGCCACGCGTTCGCCATCACTGGCCTATGCTGAGTCATATCTAGAACTCTCCAGTCAACAAAGCTCACCCTCCCTACAGATTGGAGAGGTATAGTTCTGATGTACAGGGGGTCTCAGAGAAGTGAACAGCAGTAACATGAATTAGAGCTGCAGTATAAAAGTGAAAAAATTAGACATGTGAAGAACCACTGGAGGAAACTTATCATGTGCTTCACAGTCTGTACTTCAGAGTAATATTCTTCAAAAAGAGCACTAGACAGATATACAGTAAAAGTTCTCATTAGATCACTTATTGAAAATCAAAGTATTTCTTTAAATGTCTTGTGTGAAATTACACAAATCTCTTTTTTTTTCAATTCCTCTCATCCCCCGCACACCAACTGATATTTTAGATCAGGCTGACAGTGGGAGTGTCTGCACTGGATGCCAAAGTTGTAAAGATTGAAGCCATGGTTAATAGTACAAATCAGATCTGTCGTCTTTCTCTTGCCTGCAGCTCTGGTAGTGACCTATTACTAAAAGCAAAAGCACACAGAAGTCAGGCAGAGTTCAGGCATGTGTCAGCAGCACGCAGTATAACTTCCTGGTGACAATGTTTTCTTTTCTGAATGGAGTGTTCAAAGCACCTAGAATGATTTTTATGTATTTAACTAAAAAAATTGAAGTTACATTTTAACAGCAGATATGAAACAATAATAAGTTATATTTTCCAGGGATATCTATCAATGGAAAAAGACCCGTCTTTCCTGTCTCTCACTCCTGGTTACGAAGATTATTTCGGGAATCGGTGAAGAAAAGCTGTGATTGGTCTCTGGAAATGTCTCTATGAGCTACAGAATAAGATCATCCTCATCCGTAATAGTATTATTGGCCAAGTTCTGGATGAGAACAACACACAGACAGGTAACAGGACCTTGGTGTTTTCTGACACAACAATGTGATAACACTAATGATTGACACCCAATTAATACCAAATGTAACTCCATTAATCAGTGATGATAAACACAATTTATAGGTTATATCAAATCGCTCTCCACAAATATTATCTCTTTCTCTTTGTGATAGATATTTGCTCTTGTATACATTACCAGTACAAATCCTCGGCCTGTCAGTTTGTAATGTGTCTTATTCTACTATTGTCTTTTTCTGTGGATTGTATACCATGTGATCACTTTACTCCTTCCCCCCTTAGAAGTTCTATGTCGTGGGCTAAGGTATCCCATTTTCCATAATAAAAAGTCTACGCAGTCATGGGGAACCCAGTAGTTATTATAAAACTGTGCAGCTTTATAAACTATTCATGCAACTTGTCCATGTCTATAAGCCATTGGGTTTCCCACAGGAGGTTTCACTGAAAACCTCCCAGTTCGCAACCCTCACAATCCTGCGATATTGTTGAGGTGAGCAAATGATTCTCATAATATCATTATAAGGAGGAAATCCAACTAGTTTATGGCATCCCAAGCACAACAGAGCCAGTGATGTTGTGGTTAGGGTTTTTTTTTTATTTTTGTGCTAATTGGCAAAGTTCACTCAGAACAGCATTGATGGAGGGATCCATGTCTATAGACTACAGGAAGGAACATTAATATATAATAGAATTTTTTACAAAGCTGCCAAGGCCTTGTAAATATGTCAGTGGTGTGCCCATGACAGCACAGAACTCATTCCTATAAGAAAAAGGTTACGTGACTTTAACCTTCTAAAATTACATAATTAAATAGGGAATACTAACATGAAAAAACAGTTTTGGAAATGTTTATTTTTAGGATGCATTTTACCGACTCAATCTCTAGTAGGTTCGGGGTTTCCAAATGCCAAATAGATTATGCAAAGAAAAGAGAATAAAGCCAAGCTAGGATTGTAAAAGAAGGCTTTCACTTAAGGGAACCTTCAACAAGCGGCATAGATACAAAAGTTTATTCATAAGAAAGAGACTACAATTCCATAGTATTTTAATATTATAGTAAGGTTGAAATAATATGGAAGAGCCCTGGAGCCATCATAAAAAATATAAAAATAAAATACAGAATTAATGTCTTATAGAAACTTTATTTTTACTAGAATTTGAGTTTGATAAGTCAGAATCCTGAGTTAGGAATAGTCAGAATTATCTGAGTTTGAAATGTCAGAATTCTGAGATTCAAAGTCTGAATTCAGAAGATTCCAAGAATCAGAATTCCTGGAGATTCATAAGTCAGAATTCTGAGATTAACGGTTCAGAATCTGAGAGATTAAAAATGTCAGATATTTCTGAGATACAGGGTACAGATTTGTAAGTTTAACAAAAAA
>CM053038.1:4600919-4622575 GCA_028564925.1 Lithobates sylvaticus
AGGCTAAAGATACCAGGAGCCAGGGAAGGAAGAAGGAAACGCGCACCCTCCTAGGCAGAGCAGCCCGTCAGAAGAAGAGGACAGCAGAACCCATATCACTATCTTTATGCGGTTAACCCTTTACCGCAAGGTAAGGGTCCATTACTTATCATAGTGTGCCCCGCGCGAAGAGGAACGCCCCCCACTATTTTATGACACCCCACTGCATGAACACCACTTCTGTATAAGGATCAGATCACTTACACCGAGATTTGTAATGACAGTTATCAAACTGTCAAGGACTTTTTCTCTAAATCACGGACCTATGTGCATGCTACTTGATTTTGGTCACATTTACCTCTTTACGGATATTAATTTCCAGCCTTGTTCTTATATAACAACTTTGTGCTACTCTATTTTGCATTTTTTTCTGTTGAAATCACATTTTTTCTGTTAAATCGCATTCTGCGTTTTTTTGCGACTCAGTTTTTTGCAAATCGCATTCTGCATTTTATTTTATTTTTTTGCAACCCAGTCTTTTTGTGCATATCTATATATGTATAACTCTCTCTAGTCCAGCAGACCAGCTCCACTTATGCTTCACTATCTGCACCTTAAATGCATTGTGCACTTTCATTCACTGTTTAATTTTTTATTCTTGTCAGTGCATCTTACTTTCTGCACTATCATCTTATCATCACACTCCGCAGATTGAGATATCAACTTTTTCTACACTGTATCGCATAGCCAGTGTTATTATATATACCAGCACCTCACAGTTTTACTATATATACCGACACGTCACGGTTATATAGATTTATTCTTTGCAGTATGCACTTTATATTTTATATTGATTTACACCATATGTTCACCTAATATATTTTTTATATATTTTATTGATATTTTTTATGTCTCATATTTATGATGTTTTACTAGCTATTATATGAATGTGCCATTAGTCATTTTGACACTCTCGCACTGTTTACATATTTATCTATCGGCCACCTCTATTATCAGTATATTTATTGATCGCAGTACATTGTGCTTACCACTAGGTATCATTCACCTCACACTCAGAGTTTGGATCTAACTGGTAGACGAGACAATACCATTGTCCATCACCATTGTATACATTAGGGGTTCACGCCTTTGCCCCAATACTGCCACCTTGAGGCAGATCTAATGTGTTCTATTTTTTCTATTATATCATTTTCTATTAAATTCAAATGTATTATTATATTTGAATTTTATAAGATGGTTGTATTTTTTTTTTTATTTCATTCTTTTTTAATTCTATTCTGTTTTTTTTATTTTCTATTCTACTGTATTTTTACTGTATTTGTGTTCTATTCTATTTTTTCTATTCTATCTTTTTTCTATTGAATTTATTCTATGGATATATTTTTCTTATTTTATTCTATTTTCCTTTATTATATCCTATATTATTCTGTTATTTATTTTCTATTCTATATTATTCTGTTTTATTGTATTTTTACTGTATTTTTTCTCTATTCTATTTTTTCTATTGAATTCAAATTTGAATGTATTATATTTGAAATTTGAATTTTATAAGATGGTTATCTTTTTTTTTTATTTAATTAAATTTATTTTATTCTGTTATTTTCTATTCTTTATTATTCTGTTTTACTGTATTTTTTTTCTATTCTATCCTTTTCTATTGAATTCAAATTTGAATTTATTATATTTGATTTTTTTAATATGGTTATTTTTTTTTATTTCATTCTATTTTTAATTCTATTCTATTTTATTATCTTTGGAAACTCCAATTTGATTTGAAAATTAGAATTTTGGTCAAAATTTTGTTTTATTATTTCGGATTCATTTAAATCTGTTATTATTGTATTTCTGATACATCCGAATTTCTGAATAATAAAAAATTTGTCCAAATTTCAATTTGGAACAAAACAAACCTCACATGTCTGACCACAGCTAAACCCCCACATTTTACCATCCCCCTCCTTCCCAACCATAAGTGTAGGCGGGGCCTCAGCCTCCAATCACATCTCAGGGTTTTGTGTATTTTTTGCGCACATTTCTGAAACACGCTAAAAACACGCATTGCGTTTTGTGGTTCTGTCCATTATTAATGGCGCCCCAAATGCGGCGAGCAGACGCACATTTTGTCGTGTGCAAAAAATACGCAACAAACGCCACAAAAGTGACGGCGGCAGAAACGTCCGTGAGCGACTTTCCCACATGAAGGGCGTCCCATTGAAATGAATGGAGTGTGGGGTGCGGGGGATGGGAAAAGGTGTGCGGAATGGGGGATGGGAATGAGAGGATTTCTACATCAGAAGGATGAGGTGTCCGGTCTTATCTGTACTTTGTATATTCATCAATAATGGAGAAGAAAAGTCCATTCATTTTATAAATGTTACTCGGTGTCTGTAGCTGTGGGGGGCGCCGTCCCTGGAGGGGACATTTCTATGGAAGATGAAGGAGAAGATTTCCCTCCAATGAGCTCTGACCTGACACAAGATGGAGGACGGCTCCTCCCTCTGAGGTGTCACTGAGAAATCCTTCCCCCCCCCCACACACAGAGCAGGAAGTAGAGTTCCCCCTTCTAGTGTTGTGTGGAATGTGTCCCCCTCTTCCCGCCTCTTATTACTGATTTTCCCTCCATTACTGTCCAGTGTAGATTGCGGTGTCTTCCCTGTCAGGGAGCCCCACCCCCGCTCTATACACTCCTATACAAGTGAATGCCCCACATGGCCTAAAGTACCTCAGTCAGTGGCGGAATTATAGGGGTCGCTGAGATCGCCATGGTGACCGGGCCCCTTGCTGCAGAGGGCCCCCTGTACTCTTCCCTAGGAGGGGCGGCTGTGAGGAGCTCCCCGATCATCAGCCGCTTCCGAACTGTACTCAGCACTGTGCAGGGAGCTCCTCCCATTAGACTAAAGTGAAAGCAGTGTGTGCTCTCTGTCTCCCCCTACAGTGCAGTACCCGGCAGGAAGAGCCGAAGGTAAAAGTGTGTGTGTGTTTATCAGTGGTGGTGCGTCCAAAAGGGCGCAGAGGTGCCGCCCCCTCTATGACCAATGGATAGAATCATGGTATGCTATGCATGAATCTATCTATCTATGGCCCCTGCTGCCACCCCCATATTTAGGTGTCCGGTCCCTTTTGGGGCGCATGAATTACAGCGGCGGGGGAGGGGGGGGTTTAAAGCACCTGATTGGAGCCATCGGCTCTAATAGGCTTCATAATAGGTGAACTGCGAGTGCCATGCTTGACGCTCACAGTCCACCCAGGTGTGTTAGAGAAGCAAATTTATATTCACTTTCCTGACACTAAACCGTCTCTCCACCAATCAGGTGTGCGGGTCTGTTACCCGTCACCTGATTGGCTGAAACTATAGGTGCAGCTATTGGACGCCTATCAGGAGGAGAGGACGGGAGATGGGGATGGGTCCGGGGGTCAGGGGGGCCCTCCATGGTTTCTTGTATCGGGGCCCTGAGGGTTCTAGTTACGCCAATGACCTCATTCACCACAGCTGTGCGCCCACATTTCTCCTCCCCACATCTCTCTAGTCAGGTAGGTGTGTGTATTGGTGGGCGGTGATTGGCGGCTGTGTGCGGCACCTGGGGGTTCCCTGGAGGGTGAATAGGTCCCATTTATACTACAGGCCGGACACAGCCGTCTACATGAGGCCAAACAAGGCCCCACCCTCTTATTATGACATCATAATAGAAACACATGGAGGGGGAGGGGACATCTCCATCCATGGCCTGTGTGGGGGATGGGCAGACCTTCTGTGTATGGCCGTGCAGGGGGCGGGGCTCCCAGTCTACATCCCAATGGAATGAAACCCTGCAGGTGAGCCGTGATTTTACCACCCCTCCACTGCTTCCTCTTTTATCTGCAGAGGCAGAGGCAGAGGCCGCGGCCGGGGGGGGGGTAAACATGCCATGAATTCTAACCCCGGTTACTTCCACCAAACATTCAAGTGACTAGGACTGTGACCATGTGCAATGTATGAGGATGTGGGGGGCTAGTGCACCGTCCAATCATCTCCTCCCCGCCTGTCACATGACCTCTGAAGAGCGATCTGAATGTGGATCACCCATCAGAATGCAGCGCGATGTGAATGAGCCCTCAGGCTGCATTTATACCTGAGAGACGCGACTTTCAGGGGTTTTATCCGCAACTTTCCAACATTTTTATATACAAAGTCTTTGAGCTTCACCAATAGAGAAACTCTCATTTGTTACTCCCCCTCCCCCACACATAATCCTCCTCCCCTCCCCCACACATAATCCTCCCCCCTCCCCCACACATAATCCTCCTCCCCTCCCCCACACATAATCCTCCTCCCCTCCCCCACACATAATCCTCCCCCACACATAATTCTCCTCCCCTCCCCCCACACATAATCCTCCCCCCCTCCCCCACACATAATCCTCCCCCACAGATAATCCTCCCCCCTCCCCCACACATAATCCTCCCGCCTCCCCCCACACATAATTCTCCTCCCTCCTCCCCCTCCCCCACACATAATTCTCCTCATGGTTACTCACAGTCTCAGATTTCCTCTCAGACCAGAGGTGTGCACTTCCTCCCCCTTCCCCCGGGAACACACAATGTGCACAGCGCCCCCAGAGGACGGAGGTCTCACCTCTACAGGCTGCACTGGGGAGGAAGTGATGTCACCAGATGTGGGAGGAGAGAACCTCCAGACTCCGCCTCTCTGTACAGGTGACAAGAGGGGACAGTGACAGAGCTGGTAGAGGGGGAGGGGTCTATACTGAGGGGGTGACACCAACCCTAGTGAAGCCACTGCCACCCACCTCCTCCATCTTCTCTGGGCCACTCCAGCAATCCTCTCACCCAGGTCCCCGGACCGCACTGCCGCTGATTCCCCATTATGGTGAGTTGAACTATTTCATTATATATTACAATGTAGTAATAGAAATAATATGATTTCATCTTCCTGACACCATATCAAGCATTGTGCTGGGATGATACAAGTGCTAAAACCGGCCAATCACCCGACAAATCTCTCGCCCCTGAAATCCCCATCAACTCCGAGGCTACATTCCACACCCCCCTCCCCCGATCCTTGGAAAAATTGTCCCTGAATGGCAGTTTGGAAATTTGGTCACCCTACCTCCACCTGGTGACATCACTTCCTCCTCCATCTGGTGACATCACTTCCTCCTCCACCTGGTGACATCACTTCCTCCCCAGTGCAGCCAGTGCAGTCCTCCGTCCTCTGGGGGCGCTATGCACATTGTGTGTTCCCGGGGGAAGGGGGAGGAAGTGCACACCTCTGGTCTGAGAGGAAATCTGAGACTGTGAGTAACCATGAGGAGAAGTATGTGTGAGGAGGGGGAGGAGGATTATGTGTGGGGGAGGGGAGAATTATGTGTGGGGGAGGGATGTAACAAATGAGTTTTCTCTATTGGTGAAGCTCAAAGACTTTGTATATAAAAAATGTTGGAAAGTTGCGGATAAAACCCCTGAAAGTCGCGTCTCTCAGGTATAAATGCAGCCTGAGGGCAGATTCACATTGGGCAGCATTCTGAGGAAGGGATCCACATTTAGATCGCTCTTCAGAGGTCATGTGACAGGCGGGGAAGGGGATGATTGGAAGGTGCACTAGCACCCCACATCCTCATACGTTGCACATGGTCGCAGTCCTATTCACTTGAATGGGGGGTGTTTGGTGGAAGTGAGCGGGGGTAGAATTCATGGCATGTTTACCCCCGGCCGCAGCCTCTGCAGATAAAAGAGGAAGCAGTTGAGGGGTGGTAAAATCACGGCTCACCTGCAGGGTTTCCCTCCATTGGGATGTAGACTGGGAGCCCCGCCCCCTGCACGGCCATACACAGAAGGCCTGCCCATCCCCCACACAGGCCATGGATGGAGATGGCCCCTCCCCCATGTGTTTCTATTATGATGTCATACATTCTATAATAAGAGGGCGGGGCCTTGTTTGGACTCATGTAGACGGCTGTGTCCAGCCTGTAGTATAAATGTGACCTATTCACCCTCCAGGGAGCCCCCAGGTGCCGCACACAGCCGCCAATCAGCGCCCACCAATACACACACCTACCTGACTAGAGAGATGTGGGGGAGGAGAAATGTGGGCGCACAGCTGTGGTGACTGAGGTACTTTAGGCCATGTGCAGCCATTGACTTGTATAGGAGTATATAGAGCGGGGGTGGGGCTCCCTGACAGGGAAGACACCGCAATCTACACTGGACAGTAATGGAGGGAAAATCAGTAATAAGAGGCGGGAAGAGGGGGACACATTCCACACAACACTAGAAGGGGGAACTCTACTTCCTGCTCTGTGTGTGGGGGGGGGGGGATTTCTCAGTGACACCTCAGAGGGAGGAGCCGTCCTCCATCTTGTGTCAGGTCAGAGCTCATTGGAGGGAAATCTTCTCCTTCATCTTCCATAGAAATGTCCCCTCCAGGGACGGCGCCCCCCACAGCTACAGACACCGAGTAACATTTATAAAATGAATGGACTTTTCTTCTCCATTATTGATGAATATACAAAGTACAGATAAGACCGGACACCTCATCCTTCTGATGTAGAAATCCTCCCATTCCCATCCCCCATTCCGCACACCTTTTCCCATCCCCCGCACCCCACACTCCATTCATTTCAATGGGACGCCCTTCATGTGGGAAAGTCGCTCACGGATGTTTCTGCCGCCGTCACTTTTGCAGCGTTTGTTGCATGTTTTCTGCACCCGACAAAACGTGCGTCTGCTCGCCGCATTTGGGGCGCCATTAATAATGAACAGAACCACAAAACGCAATGCGTGTTTTTAGCGTGTTTCAGAAATGTGCGCAAAAAATACCTAAAACCCTGAGATGTGATTGGAGGCTGAGGCCCCGCCTACACTTATGGTTGGGAAGCAGGGGGATGGTAAAATGTGGGGGTTTAGCTGTGGGTTTACCACCTTCCATAATGAGACAAACCATTCACCACTGACAGGGGTGCTTACAATGATCAGATTTTATATATTGATGGAAAATCTTCATCCCAAAATATAAAAAGTCGCTGATTATAAAGTGTGAGATGGAGTTCGGCTTCAGTTTGTTAGTGTATGTAAATCTGCCAGTCCGTCTGACCCTCCCCTCCCCCCCAGACTGACAATGCTGCTTTCCATAGGGGCCCCAGTGCTGGTTGGGAAGGTTGGGGCCGGGCTGGATGATGTATGTTAGGGAGAGGTGTCGGTACATCAGGCCTATATGCTGGGAGGTCCCCTGTAGGGGTAGAAGGGGGCGGATTCCCACCCGCTGCTCTCTTATTGGGACACAATACTGGCTCCTTATTGGAGGATTCGGGGGACTGAATTTGGGAATCTCTGGAAAGCCGGGGTGCCCCGGTCCGGATAAGTGATTGGAGAAGCCATCAGGGGGCGGAGCCTCCGGTTATCTTTTTATACCATTTCACCCCTGTAGGGGCAGAAGGAGGTGGTGAGTGGAGGAGCCACTAGGGGGAGCACAAGAGTCACCTGATAATCCTCAGCACCTCGTCACGTCTGGAGAGTCACTACAGCGACATTCATCACACAGCAAAGCCGCCTTCATGGCACTATAGAGATATATATATTATTTATTCAATTATTGATTAACTTACATATACACTATTATTTAACCGCTTCAGCCCCAGAAGATTTTCCCCCCTTCCTGACCCGAGCGTTTTTTGCGATTTGGCACTGCGCCGCTTTAACTGACAATTGCGCGGTCGTGCGGCGTGGCACCTAAATAAAATGTATGTTCTTTTTCCCCCCACAAATAGAGCTTTCTTTTTGTGGTATTTTGATGCGGTTTTTATTTTTTGTGCTATAAACAAAAGAAGAGCGACAATTTAAAAAAAAAAAACAATATTTTTTACTTTTTGCTATAATAAATATCCCATTTAAAAAAAAGATATAATAATAATTTTTCCTCAGTTTAGGCCGATACGTATTCCTCTACATATACCATAAAAAAAATCGCAATAAGCGTATATTGATTGGTTTGCACAAAAGTTATAGCGTTTTCAAAATAGGGGGATAGTTTTATAGCATTTTTTTTATTTATTTTTTTTTTTTTTCGTGACTGCAACAAGCTTTCTTTTGGTGGTATTTGATCATGCGTTTTTTTTATTTTTTGCGCTATAAACAAAAGAAGAGCGACAATTTAAAAAAAAACTCAATTTTTTACTTTTTGCTATAATAAATATCCAATTTAAAAAAATAAAATAAAAAAAAAATGTCCTCAGTTTAGGCCGATACGTATTCCTCTACATATTTTTGGTAAAAAACAAATCGCAATAAGCGTATATTGATTGGTTTGCGCAAAAGTTATCACATCTACAAAATAGGGGATAGATATATGGCATTTTTTTTTTTTTTTTAGTAATGACGGCGATCTGCGTTTTTTTTTTTTTTCGTGACTGCGACATTGTGACGGACACATCGGACACTTTTGACACATTTTTGGGACCATTCACATTTACACAGCGATCGGTGCTATAAAATTGCACTGATTACTGTGTAAGGCCCCATGCACACGAGACGCCGGCGCAAACTCTGCTGAACGCATGTTTTAAAAAGCAAAAACCTGCGTTTAAAAACGCGCGTTTTGCCGCGTTTTCATGCCGCGTTTAGCCCCGTTTTACCGCGTTTTGCGTCTAAGCTAAAGTAAAGATAATGTAAAGATCTTTATGATGTAAAGATGACATCATATAGACCCCCCCGAGCTCAGAAAGTATTAATAACTATTTCTGCCATTTTGATCAGAGGGACCAGCAGAGAGATCCGTTGTACTCTTGTATTTGCCTCTTTCTGTGTTTTTTTTTTTTTGGAAATGGATCCCATATTGAATAGATGTCAGGAAATGCTCCTGATGAGGCAGAAACATCGTCACAAATTGTGTGAGAGGTCCAGAGTCAGAGCTCGTCGATATCGGACCCATCCGTTGATGGCACAGCGAATGTCCGTTGGATATTTCACACACACGGTGGGGGGTTGGGGCTGACTAGACATCGGAATGCAGGTTTTTCTTTGAGAATAAAAAGACATTGCTATGCTTTGGTCAGACTGGGCGGAGTCACTGATTAGATTAGAGATTGGATGAAGGGTCGGGGCAAAGAAGTGGAGGCATTCCTCATTGTCTAAGCCACCTAAAAAAAAAAAATAGAGTTTTTTATGGCATTGCATCAGTGAGTATATATATATATATATATATATATATATATATATATATATATACACGCGCTCTATGAAGTAATTTATCACATTTTAAACCATTTTTTTTTTGTATTTTTTTTTATGGTTTCCCATCATATTTCTGAGTTTTCTGGTCCAAAAAATTGGGTTCCTTTTAAAAACGCTTATAAGCGCAAACGCGGGTGTCATGTTTAGCCACATTTTGCGTCTGAAATGCGGAAATGCAAAGTGTCTGAACCCATTTTTTTTTTGCTTCTGGAAAAACGAGGTTAAACGCAACTGTATAAAAACGGGGAAAAAACGAGACTGTGTACACGGAGACATAGGATAACATTGCATGCGGTCAGGGGCAGTTGAAAAAAAGTGTCCAACTGCCTCTGAACGCGCGTTTAACAGCATCTCGTGTGCATGGGGCCTAGATGTGACTGGCAGGGAAGGGGTTAACACTAGGGGGCGCTGCAGGGATTAATTATATTCCCTGGGAGTGATTCTAACTGTGGGGGGGAGGGGACTCACAAGGGGAGGAGACTGATCGCTGTTCATCTGTACTGAGAATACGCCATTGGTCTCCTCTCCTCTGACAGGACGTGGTGTTTACACACACAGATCCACGGCCCTGCTGTGTTCCCGGGCAATCGCGGGTGCCCGGCGGACATCGCTTCCACCGGGCACGTGCCCCCTAGACGGCCGGAAATGAGAGGACGTCATATGACGCCCCCGCCCAGGATGGGAGATCCCATCGTATGACAATACGCGGGTATTGAAGTGGTCGGGTAGCTGGGTGGTGTCCCTGTATTGGGGGTTCACTTATTTGTTTCCCAGGTTGCCCAAAGGTGGTCTATATTGTGTGTGATATTTATTCACACTGTGGGCTGCACATTTGTTGTATTGCAAGTCCCGGTCACAGGACTGTTATATTTACTGAGTACTGTTAGTATACCGTATATACTCGAGTATAAGCCGACCCGAATATAAGCCGAGGCGCCTAATTTTACCACAAAAAAACTGGGAAAACGTATTGACTCGAGTATAAGCCTAGGGTGAGAAATACGCAGGTACTGTAAGTGGAAAAGAGGGTCAACATGCCCATTTGCAGCCTCACTGTGCCCATTTGCAGCCTCACTGTGCCCATTTGCAGCCATAGGTCCCTCGAACTTCAATCTTGGTAGTTAAGGGTTCCTAGATGCCCCCTAGCTGCAGCCAAAATGTCCCCAAAGGGTCCCGAAATGACATTGCTGCAGATGGACACAGTTGACTGACTTTGGGGCCCCGTATTGTGGGGCCACTTGGTGCTAGGAACCCCAAATGTGGATATGTTGTAGTAGTTCCACTGGATTTGCACGCCATCTTTGGGGTTCCTAGCACTAAGTGGCCCCCGAGATACGGGGCCCCAAAGTCGGGTCGGAAAATGTCAAGCACTTTTCTGCAGCAGAGAATGACATTTTCTGAACCGACTTTGGGGCCCCGTATCTCGGGGGCCACTTAATGCTAGGAACCCCAAATGGCCCCGAGATACGGGGCTCCAAAGTCGGTTCAGAAAATGTCATTCTCCGCTGCAGAAAAGTGCTTGACTCGAGTATAAGCCGAGGGCACAAAAAATGTGCTGAAAAACTGGGCTTATACTCGAGTATATACGGTAATGAATAAGTTGCACATATTTCTATGTATATATAAAGGGGGGTCACTACCCCTGAGACACGTGTAGGGGGTGCATCTACTCACTGCTAGTAAGAAGTTCCCACACCCTGTAGCCTATGGGCAGCGCCATTGAACCCCACACTTTATATTTATTATCTGCCCCCTTGTGGGTGGCTATTAGGGGGGGAGGGGATCTTTTTATCCTCAGGGCGGAGCCTGTAATACTTTTTCAGAGTTATTTGGTGTTTTCTGTGGAAAGTGAACCTGTTGCAGTGAAGTTCCTTCCCCCTCCCCCTCCCCAGATTCTCCATTTTGTTTTTGTGCTCAGAGATTCGGTATCACAGAGCGGTGTGACCGGAAAGGTGAGATTCCATGGCAGATGTATGATGTGGAGGGCAGCAGAAATATGCAGTGACTTTATACTGCAACAATATGTATGGGGCCGGAAACTGAGCTCCGGGGGAGGGGAAAAGGGTTCCTTGTGGGGGGTCCGCCCCCCCCCCCGCACTGTAAGGGTTAAATGCTCATTTAGGGTCTTTGGGGGTCACAAAGATTTACTGACTTCATCCTCCTCTCCTGTAATCTCCCTTCAGGCTGTAAAACCCGTCCCTGCACCCCATCCCCCCCCCCCCGATGTTCTGGTGGTCTCAGGTCCTCTGACATCATCATGTCCAATGCAGGTCCCATAGCCTTGTATTGGATGTGGGGACACTGAGGGACAGTCCATTGATGAAGTGTAGGGGGGTAGAAGAGAGTTCTATCTGCTGGGGTAGCAGAGGGTTGGATAAGGAAAACTCATCTTTTTTGCCCCCCCCATGATTTCCCCCCTTGCAGTGCTGGGCAATCCCACTACGAGGAACATTTCTCTGATCACCAGAGATGGGATTTAATGATCGGATATCAATAGAAATTATTTTCAGTAGATTGAAATACAAGTTACTATAAATCGGAGGAGGGGAGGAGTGTCACCACTTTCCTCCGAAATACGGCTACAGCGCGGCTTCCAGTGCTGGAAGGGGGTCCATAGACGTCCCCCGTCATCACCCTGATCCCCCCGTGTACTCTGTGATGGTCCAGTCCTTCCGACTCAGCTGACCACAGATCAGAGGAAAGGGCCAATTACAGCAACCCTTTACCATGTGATCAGCTGACAGCCAATGATAACAGATCATGGATGGAAACAGAAGCCCCATCAGTGCCACCTATCAGTGCTGCCCAAAAGTGCCCCCTATCAGGGTCCTTCAGTGTTACCCCATCAGTGCCACCTATCAGTGCTGCCCATAAGTGCCCCCTATCAGGGTCCTTCAGTGTTACCCCATCAGTGCCACCTCATCAGTGCCCACCAGTGCCACCTATAAGTGCCACCTATCAGTGCTGCCCATAAGTGCCCCCTATCAGGGTCCTTCAGTGCCACCTCATTAGTGCCCACCAGTGCCACCTATCATTGCTGCCCATAAGTGCCCCCTATCAGGGTCCTTCGGTGTTACCCCATCAGTGCCACCTCATTAGTGCCCACCAGTGCCACCTCATCAGTGCTGCCCATAAGTGCCCCCTATCAGGGTCCTTCAGTGTTACCCCATCAGTGCCCACCAGTGCAACCTATCAGTGCTGCCCATAAGTGCCCCCTATCAGGGTCCTTCAGTGTTACCCCATCAGTGCCCACCAGTGCCACCTATCAGTGCCCATAAGTACCCCCTATCAGGGTCCTTCAGTGTTACCCCATCAGTGCCACTTCATCAGTGCACATCAACGAAGGAGAAACCTTTCTGGTTTCCTAAATTTTATAACAAACTAAATAAAAAAAAAAAAATGGTTTTCTGTCTTTTTTTGTTTCTTTAGCAAAAAATAAAAAACCGAAGTGGTGATTAACCGCTTGCCGACCGGCTCACACCGATATACGTTGGCAGAAGGGCACGTACAGGCAGATTAACGTACCTGTACGTTGACCTTTAAGAGGCGGTTTGCGGGCGCGCGCCATAAGCTCCGTGAGTGTGATTGGGGGTCCCGCAGACTCGATGTCCGCAGGGATACCCGCGATCGTCTCACGGAGAGGAAGAACGGGGAGATGTCGATGTAAACAAGCATTTCCCCGTTCTGCCTAGTGACACTGAGACTGATCATTGCTCCCTGCAATCGGGAGCGGTGATCAGTGATGTGTCACACACAGCCCCTCCCCCCTCAGTTAGAATCACACCCTAGGACACACTTAACCCCTACAGCGCCACCTAGTGGTTAACCCTTTCGCTGTCAGTCACATTTACACAGTAATCAATGCATTTTAATTGCACTGATCGCTGTAGAAATGTGAATGGTCCCAAAATAGCGCCAAAAGTGTCCGATGTGTCCGCCATAATGTCAGTCATGATTAAAATCGCAGATCACCGCCATTACTAGTAAAAAAAAAAAAAAAATTATTTAAAAAATATGCCATAAATCTATCCCCTATTTTGTAGACACGATAACTTTTGTGCAAACCAATCAATAAATGCTTATTTATTTTTTTTTTTTTTTTGAACCAAAAACCCATCCCCCACAGTTAGAACACCTCCCTAGGACATACTTAACCCCTTGATCGCCCCCTAGTTTTAAACCCCTTCCCTGCCATTGCCATTTACACAGTAATCGGTGCATTTGTATATCTCTGATCGCTGTATAAATGACAATGGTCCCAAAATAGCGTCAAAGGTGTCCGATGTGTCTGCCATAATGTCGCAGTCATGATAAAAATCGATGATCGCCGCCATTACTAATAAAATTAAAACTAATAATAATAATGCCATAAATCTATTGCCTATTTTGTAGACGCGATAACTTTAGCGCAAACCAATCAATAAACGCTTATTGTGATTTTAAATTTTTTTTTTTTTACCAAAAATATGTAGAAGAATACGTATCGGACTAAACTGAGGAAAAAAATTATATTTTTTTTTGGGATATTTATTATAGCAAAAAGTAAAAAATATTGTGTGTTTTTTTTTTCAAAATTGTCCCTATTTTTTTGTTTATATCGCAAAAAATAAAAACCGCAGAGGAGATCAAATACCACCAAAAGAAATCTCTATTTGTGGGAAAAAAAGGACGTAAGTTTTGTTTGGGTACAACGCCGCACGACCGCGCAATTGTCGGTTAAAGCGACGCAGTGCCGAATCACAAAAAGTGTTCTGGTCTTTGGCCAGCCAAATGGTCCGGGGCTGAAGTGGTTAAATACCACCAAATAAAATCTCTATTTGTGTGAAAAGACTGATAGAAATGTCGTGTGGGTACAGTGTAGGATGACCGCGTAATTGTCATTCAAAGTGTGACGGCGCTGAAAGGTGAATGTTGGCACCCTGGGCAGGAAGAAGGGGAAAGTGTCCGGTAAGGAAGAGGTTAAAGAGCTGAACATGTGACCTGAAATCTGTCGGGTTCCTCAGGAACTGCCCACATTTCTGTCTGTACTGCTTTCTGTCCACCAGAAGCGTCTCTAACAACCGCCTTCTATTGAAGGGCCAGGCTGGGAATCCGGCATTCCATCAGCACTTTCCACCAATGGCTGCGAGGGCCATTTACTGTATTCTGATTGGGGGAGCCCCCTGTCAGGTATTTACTAAAGGCAAATCCACTACAAGTGCACTTGGAAGGTCAGTCGCTGTAGATCTGAGGGGGACATGCAAGGAAAATAAAAAAACAGCATTTTTTCTTGCATCTGATTGGATGATAAAAGCAGCAGAGCTTCCCCTCATTTCAGATCTTCCCCCTCAGATCTACAGCGACTGAACTTCCAAGTGCACCTGTGGTGCCGAGAGGATTTGTCTTTAGTAAATAACCCCCAATGTGTCAGCGGGAGGATCCCGACATCAGCATTGCAGATCTGTCAGTGTTTTCATCCAATCCACTGGTTGGTCACCCGGCTCTAGAGACCGTCCAATCAGGAGGTCCAATCAGGAGGTGTTCTGAATATCAACACTTCCCAATCAATATTCATTCATCATAACCTCGGAGATTGATGTCTCATATTTCTCCTTTTTGGCACAGCTTAGGAAAGTTCTCTTGTATAGAGTATAATATGACTGGCGGAGTTACTCAGATAAAGGCAAAGAAAAGAGAACAGGGAAGTCCTACTATTTGTCTGAAATATTACTTCATTACTTAACCACTTACAGACCGAAAGATTTACCCCCCTTCATGACCAGGCCATTTTTTGCGATTCGGCACTGCGTTGCTTAAACTGACAATTGCGCGGTCATGTGACGTTGTATCCAAACACAATTTTTTTGTAAACAAAAAAATGAAATTTAAAAAAAAAATATATACATATATATATAATTATTTTTTTTTTTTTTCTTTTGCTATAATAAATATCCCCAAATATGTTTTTAAAATCAAATTTCTTCATCAGTTTAGGCCAATATTTATTTTTCTACATATTTTTGGTAATAAATCACAATAAGCGAATATTGATTGGTTTGGGCATTTATAGCGTCTACAAACTATGGGGAAGATTTATGGCATTTTTATGGCTTTTTGTTACTAGTAATGGCGGTGATCTGCGATTTTTAGCAGGACTGCGACATTGCGGCGGACACATTGGACTCTTTTGACACATTTTTGGGACCGTTGCTATTTATACAGCGATCAGTGCTATAAAAATACACTGATTACTGTGTAAATGTCACTGGCAGGGAAGGGTTTCAACACTAGGGGGCGATCAAGGGGTTAAATGTGTTCCCTCATGAGTGTTTCTTACTGTAGGGGGATGGGACTGACTGGAGGAGAAGACAGATCGCTGTTCATAATTACTACAAACAGCAGATGTGTCTCTTCTCCCCTCAGAACAGAGATTTGTTTGTTTACACACATAAATCCCCATTCTGGCTCTCGTGCCCCGTGATCGCAGGTGACCCAGCAGCGATCGCGCCCGGCGGCCATGTGCATCGGGTCCCTCGCCGTGCAGCGGCATGTGCCTCCGGCGGTGCACACGCCTGGTATGACTCTTAAATGGGCCGACGTACCAGTCCAGTATGTTTTGTGGTAATGAGCCTCTTTGCTGATGTAAATGTGGGAGAGCCGGTCAGCAAGGGGTTAATTTCCCCCCAACAGTAAAATGGGTGTGTATCTGCAGTGAGGCTCGTTATACTCACTGTGGGGCCGAGGGGGGGGAGAGAAACCTTTTCATCACATTTATTGTAATAAAATGCTTTATTAAAGCGGTTCTGCACTCTGAAAAAAAAATTTTTTTTTTTTAGGATGTAATATAAAGTGTGCTTACCTTTATTAGGGGACTCACCTGTTCCATCTTCCATCTCGATCGCCGCCGGTTTTCGTCCGATGAAGTTCCTCGTCTTCTTCTTTAGTGCTGGGGGCCATCTTGCCTGTGGGCATGTGAAACACCCACAGGAACTTTAGATGGCCCAGCATGCACTGCCGTTACTCGCGCGTGCGCAGTAACGGCTCATCTGCCGAGATCTCACGAGATTTCGGCAGATGCGGCCGAAATCTCGGGAGATTTCGGAAGATGTGGCCGAAATCTCGCGAGATTTCGGAAGATGCCCGCACTGACTCCTGGGATCAATGACACCAGATCCCAGGAGACAGTGCGGCGTGACGACGATCGACGCAAGACCCCGCCCGCCGCCGCAGAGGGAGAAGACCGGAAGTCTTCAATTACAAGGTAAGTAAAAAAAAAAAAAAAAAAAAACATTTCATTTAGTACTCTTTGCCTGATTTGGAAGGCAAAGAGATTTACTAAATGAAATGAGTGCAGAACCGCTTTAACCACCTCAATACCGGCACTTTTACCCCCTTCCTTCCCCGACCAATTCTCAGCTTTCAGCTTTCTTCGCTCTCGCACTATCGATGAGAATTGCGCGGTCGCGCTACGCTGTACACAAATGACATTTGTAGCATTTTGTTCCCACAAATAGAGCTTTATTTTGGTGGTATTTATTCACAACTCAGTTTGTTTTTTTTGCAATATAAGTGGAAAAAAGAGCGAAAATTTGGAAAAAAAACAATATTTTCTTTTTTTCTATTTTAAAAGAAATCCAATAAAATCGAATTTTGTCATAAAGTTAAAGCGGTGTTCTGGCCGAAATGATATTTTTTAAATAAAAAATACCCCTATAATACACAAGCCTCCGTCCGTTTTGTTAGTTTATAGCAGTAGTTTGTTATTTTATAAACTTACAGCAGGCCGTGGCCATCTTAAGTGTGGGCATCTGAAGCCAGACTGTATTTCTACCTGGATCTCATCCTTGCAGATCTCGCACATGCTCAGTGCAGCACAAGCAGTGTAATAGGTTTCAGGTCAGGTTTCCATAGCAACGGCAGTGTCAGAGGAAGTTGCCGCCCCTTCCCAGGAGGCATTGCAAACAGGACATGATGCGATGGGCCGCGACCAGGGAGGAGGAAGTGAAAATGAATACAGCAGATATACAGTCTGTGCTGAGAAAAAAAATAAAAAAATATCCAATTCGTTTACAGTGCACACTTTGGTGAGAAATGCTGAAGAGTTGTAAAAGTGGGTGGAACTCCACTTTAAGCCAAAATGTATGTGGGGACATGTGTTTGGGGATCATTACTATGTGGGGGACATGTGTTTGGGGATCATTACTATGTGGGGACATGTGTTTGGGGGATCATTACTATGTGGGGACATGTGTTTGGGGATCATTACTATGTGGGGACATGTGTTTGGGGGATCATTACTATGTGGGGACATGTGTTTGGGGGATCATTACTATGTGGGGGACATGTGTTTGGGGGATCATTACTATGTGGGGACATGTGTTTGGGGATCATTACTATGTGGGGACATGTGTTTGGGGGATCATTACTATGTGGGGACATGTGTTTGGGGATCATTACTATGTGGGGACATGTGTTTGGGGATCATTACTATGTGGGGACATGTGTTTGGGGGATCATTACTATGTGGGGACATGTGTTTGGGGATCATTACTATGTGGGGACATGTGTTTGGGGGATCATTACTATGTGGGGGACATGTGTTTGGGGATCATTACTATGTGGGGACATGTGTTTGGGGATCATTACTATGTGGGGACATGTGTTTTGGGGATCATTACTATGTGGGGACATGTGTTTGGGGACATATGTTTGGGGGATCATTACTATGTGGGGACATGTGTTTTGGGGATCATTACTATGTGGGGACATGTGTTTGGGGACATATGTTTGGGGGATCATTACTATGTGGGGGACATGTGTTTGGGGATCATTACTATGTGGGGACATGTGTTTGGGGATCATTACTATGTGGGGACATGTGTTTGTGGATCATTACTATGTGGGGACACGTGTTTTGGGGATCATTACTATGTGGGGACATGTGTTTGGGGATCATTACTATGTGGGGGACATGTGTTTGGGGATCATTACTATGTGGGGGACATGTGTTTTGGGGATCATTACTATGTGGGGACAGGTGTTTTGGGGATCATTACTATGTGGGGACATGTGTTTTGGGGATCATTACTATGTGGGGACATGTGTTTGGGGATCATTACTATGTGGGGGACATGTGTTTTGGGGATCATTACTATGTGGGGACATGTGTTTTGGGGATCATTACTATGTGGGGGACATGTGTTTGAGGATCATTACTATGTGGGGACACGTGTTTTGGGGATCATTACTATGTGGGGACACGTGTTTTGGGGATCATTACTATGTGGGGACATGTGTTTGGGGATCATTACTATGTGGGGACATGTGTTTGGGGATCATTACTATGTGGGGACACGTGTTTTGGGGATCATTACTATGTGGGGACACGTGTTTTGGGGATCATTACTATGTGGGGACATGTGTTTTGGGGATCATTACTATGTGGGGACATGTGTTTTGGGGATCATTACTATGTGGGGACACGTGTTTTGGGGATCATTACTATGTGGGGACATGTGTTTGGGGATCATTACTATGTGGGGACATGTGTTTGGGGATCATTACTATGTGGGGACATGTGTTTTGGGGATCATTACTATGTGGGGACATGTGTTTTGGGGATCATTACTATGTGGGGGACATGTGTTTGGGGGATCATTACTATGTGGGGACATGTGTTTGGGGATCATTACTATGTGGGGACATGTGTTTGGGGATCATTACTATGTGGGGACATGTGTTTTGGGGATCATTACTATGTGGGGACATGTGTTTGGGGGATCATTACTATGTGGGGACATGTGTTTGGGGGATCATTACTATGTGGGGACATGTGTTTGGGGATCATTACTATGTGGGGACATGTGTTTGGGGGATCATTACTATGTGGGGACATGTGTTTGGGGATCATTACTATGTGGGGACATGTGTTTGGGGATCATTACTATGATGGGACATGTGTTTGGGGATCATTACTATGTGGGGACATGTGTTTGGGGGATCATTACTATGTGGGGACATGTGTTTGGGATCATTACTATGTGGGGACAGTAGTTGGGTTGGGGATCAGTGAGTAAAAAGCTGTATAAAACATCTCATACTCACTGATCACCAGCCGGCTGCAGAGATCTCCTCTCCTCTCCTCTCCTCTCTGACAACTTCCGTGTGAGGAGAGGAGAGCCGATCGCCTAGCAACCGGCTCTCTGTTTACATCACATGACGGTGTGATTGGACACGGCTGTCATGTGATCAGGAGGGCCAATCACAGAGCCCTCCTGCCGTTCTGAGATGCACCGTGTTCGGGTGACACGAGCGCATCGGGATGGCGCCTCTGCGTGGGCACGCGATCCCCCTCCTTCTGAACATCCCTCAGAAGAAGAGCGCCCACCCTGCCGTACATATGCAGTGGCCGGGTGGGAAGTGGTTAAAATCTAATCTAAAATTAGTTTTCTATTTAAGATACATTATTAATTTAGTTTATTCAGCATGGAATGGAGCTCAGTTATGTAGTATGAGGCTGTATATTCTGCAATATTTTACTTTTTTGGTAAACTCATTCAATGAATCCAAGCTCTGCAAGCTGAGATAACATGCACTGCATTGATGCCTTCACACAGCTTCCCAGTAAGATATGCGATAATACGAAGTTCAGGAATATTCCTTTATCCCATTGTTTTGCAAATCTATGTGCACTACAAACTGTATGATTGAAGTTCCTGCACGAATGAGTCCTTACATTTAAAGAGCACCTGTCATTTCAGATCCATCATGGCAGCGCTCACCGGGCATCCAATCACCTGCTGTCGCCACGCCCCTCACCTTGTTGTGTCACCGCCGCATCACCAGCCGTCCCATTCACCGGTTCCCAACCGGCTCACACAGATATACTGCGGCAGAATGGCTCCCCTGGGAGAAATCCCGTACGGGTACATCCTTCTCAAGAGCGTGCCCCCCCCCACGTGATCACATGTACGAGTGCCAGCACAGGGGTGTGTGTGTGTGTGCGTGCGTGCGTGTGTGTGTGTGTGTGTGTGTGTGTGTGTGTGTGTGTGTGTGTGTGTGTGTGTGTGTGTGTAAACACACACATCCCTGTGCTGTCAGTGAAGAGGAAACGTATCGTATGCTCCTACTAAGTAGGAAAAACAATATGTCTGCTCTCCTAGTCACTCACATCCCCCATACAGTTAGAACACACTGAGGGAACACACAGTTCACCCCTTGATCGCCCCCTCGTCTTAACCCCTTCCCTGCCAGTGACCTTTACACAGTAATCAGTGCATTTCTATAGCACTGATCGCTATATAATTGTCAGTGGTCCCAAAAAAGTGTCCGATATTTGTCCGTCGCAATGTCGCAGTACCACTAAAAATTGTAGATCACCTCCATTACTATTTTATTTTTTATTAGTTTTTTTTTTTTATTTGTATTTTTCCCCACATGAGAGTGAAATAGCTCTCTGTTCCAATAGCTCTCTGTTGATGTGTCACCTGACCAGACTAGAGGGTGTCGGGTGACACATCAATGGGGTGAACATTTCCTTGTAGGGGTCTCAATCTTAGCCGTCCTACAAAGAGGTTCTCCATTACTGGGCATGGGGGACACCAGAGCTGGATATGGGGGACACCAGAGCTGGATATGGGGGAGATACACCTGGTTGATGTCTCACCTGAGAGGTTGGCACCTTGCACAGGTAATGCCAGTGACTACACACAGGGGCATGCTCCGTTAGAGAAAGGGAACAAACGCTGCCTACCAGGGCACAGTATGCCTTCACCACATGGCGCTTCAACATCTCGCAATGGTTGATAGAAAACGATTACCCTCTATGTGCCGATTTCATCCGATTTCTCCATAGGAATCAGCGGAACTCTGACAGGCCCCTCCCCCTCTCAGTGATCAGACGGACCTGTCATCCGCCGGCTCAGCGCCAGTGGCGGCTGGTGCTCAAAATTTTTGGGGGGGGGGGGCGCAAATAAAACTGAAAAAAAAAGCCCATCAAACGCAGCCACTGTACCAAATGCAGCCACTGTGCCCATTAAAACGCAGCCACTGTGCCATTAAAACGCAGCCACTTTGCCACTTTGCCATAAAACGCAGTCGCTTCAAAATAAAGCTGTCCCTGCAAAGAGCCTGAACGTAGAAATACAAAAATAAATCAAAAGGTGATACAACACCTGTACAGGGTTGGTGTAACTTTAAAGCTGAGCTCCATGCAAATAAGTAAATACACAGATGAAAGATATACTGTATGAGAGAGCTGTCATATCGGGAAAAGGATTTGTGTTTCTGTTCATATCAGTATTAAGATTTCCATATTACTGCAATACCAGCTCCAAGGCTGATTCCAGGTCAAATTCAGGTACTTCTGCACTGCTTGCATTAAAAAGAGTTCAGATTTAAAAAAACTAAGACCAAATTAATTTTTTGCCTATCATCAGGCAAGCCAATTTGATTGT